>JAMYWD010000870.1:0-25000 GCA_028583415.1 Protea cynaroides | reverse complement strand
AGTAAAGGAGACAAATTGACAGAGTTATGTTTAAGAAATGATGTTCAAAGAGAGCATCTGAAGTACAGAGCTTGGTGTATGCTCAAGATTATATTTATTCTCACATAGCCTTTGTTTAGAGTGTTTTAAGACATTTTTAGTTGGATGCTGGTATAGCTCACTGAACAACAGGAATAGAAAGGTCATGCGGTACTTGCAGAGGACCATGAATTATCTACTCATTTGTGGCAATAGTGACACTCTTAGCTATTGTGATGTAGTGTTTTAGTGATTGCATTGGTGGCATGAATCCCATCTCAATTTTTTGTTATGATGGTAGATGTACCCTTTGGGGAAAATGTAAAGAAGTTTATCCATGCATCACCCCCTTGATAAGGTAAATTTTATAACTATATGTGAAACTAATAAGTAGCATATCTGGTTGAAGAGTTATCTTTCAGACCTAGAAGGTTGTAAGTTTTACTTAGGCCTATTGAGATGTATTGTAATAGCGGTTTAGCTGTGTTGTTCTCAAAGAATAATGTGAAATCTAGTAATTCAAAGCATAATAGAGATCCGATTTCAAATCTCTTTAGGTGAGAGAAAAAGATCAAAGAATTTATATCATTGTAGAGCACATTCGTTAAACATCTTGATTGTAGATTCTCTGACGAAGGTTTTGTCAAGGGGAGTCTTCAAGGGACTGTATGTTTAATATAGAAATGGTTAATTCATTAAATATGCTTGGTTAGTGGAAAACTTTTCTCACATTGATAATGATTTAGTTCATTATGTTTATTTACATTGCCAATGGTTTTGGCACAGATATTTATTACCATGGTTATTTTTATTTCAGCATTCATTTATTGCTATGTTGCATATTCATTGACATGTCATTGACAAGGGCGGTATTTAGCTAAATGAATGAGGCGGTATTTAGCCAAATGAACAAGGCGGTATTAAGCCAAATGAACGGGGTGGTATTTAGCCATAGTTCACGGCAGTGTGCCAAAGTACGATATTGACCAAAAGGGTATGTGGCGGTTTGCTACGGTCAATATCAAGGTTTATTGCCTTTGAGGTTTTATCAAGGCAATTAGTATGATATTGACCAAAAAGGTATGTGGCGGTTTGCTACAATCAATATCAAGGTTTATTGCTTCTGAGGTTTTATCAAGGCAATTAGATCGAAGGTTATTCGATCTGGACCCACATGAAATAATATTTTCATGTATACATATCTCTAGGCGATTCATATCATTAAGTAGACCCTTGTATGTAGCTGACAGAAGGTAGTACACCCGATATGTTGGAGTATTTTCCGCTGTTGCTCGACATTGGTAGGCTTGATGAGTGGATCAAAGTTTGATGACGGTTTATTATGTAATAGGAATCCATGGCCACACTTTTCGACGGTGATTTTGTAATTAATCTAGCCCAAGTGGGAGATTGTTAGATTCCTGTTGTGTGGGCTTGATCAATTACCTAACCAGTTGTTAAGTGGGAGTTCAATTACTGGTTTGACCGATTCAGGTCTGGTTCGTCACTGGTTAGAGACTACTAACCCGGTCCACTATGGGAATGATTCTGGGTTAGGATTGTATTATAAATACAATGGTTAGGGTCCCCGCAGCCATTGGTTTTATCTCTCTGTTGCTCCCATACGCACAGAGGCAAAAGGGATCCCAACGAGGCTGTGGAAGACTCTAATCGAAGCATTCAAGCTACAGAAAACGGTCGAAAATCAATCTATAGCAAATGGTATGTGTTCTATCATCTCTTTTATTGCTCATTGTATTCTAGTTATCTGTGTGGTGGATTCGTTAGGGTTCTTGGAAAATCTCATGGGAAAACCCTAACTTGCATTAAAAATTCTAACAAGTACCTCCAGTAGCCATCTAAATATTCTCTCTAATGAGGATTGGATAGCTCAAATGGTTACAGCTGGACATATGTTGGAGAGACGATGATATTCACAAGGTTGAGTGATAACCTTCTTTTCCAATTCAACATCCATCGATCTCTTCTCTTTATGAAATTCTGAGTACAACACCAAGGAAGAAAAATGCTCATTCGACATCAATCCAAGATATTTCACAATGGAATCAAGGTATGGTACCGAGTCACAGGTTTTAAAACTCAACCCCGATGCTGTTGTTGGAGAGTAATCTGCTTGAGGAAACCTCTCATACTTCCTCAACCACTTCCCCATGTACCGAATCAAACATAACCGAGCTTGGCTTTCCCACTCGCCTTCCTGATCTTGACTATATTATTGTACGCTTCTTTTGTTGGAGATACAAACTATTTTTTTTTCAGTTCTTTTTCAATTTTCTGCAGAAGTGACTCCCGATGCGATTATTTCTGAATCATTTGTCGAAATCTGCCATCCCGCAATACGTTTCATTTTCTCATCTGCTTTATCAGACAAAGTCCAGTAATTTTCACATATCCGAATGTTGTTCAGAGCCATTAACGAGAATCCCGACAACAATCCATGCGAATCTTGGCGGATTTCCAGTGCAATTTCTTTGAATCGATTCCAGGCAAAATTATTCCAGAACAAATAGCAAAATTAATCTGATTTCAATTGCAGCAAAAGTTTTGTTTTTGAGCATCTGATCCATTTGATCGTCTTAATCGAATGTGCTGTTAAATATCCAGTGCTCTGTTCAGCGTTCAGGAATACTTTGCCTCTGTCGGATGGTATTCCATTCACCCGATCTTCTTGAAGTCTAGCGAATCCAACGGCATGACGGAAATTCATCGGTTGGTGTGCAAGATCCTCACGTTGAAGTACCGATTTGAGACAAGATATGAAACAGATTTTCAAAAACCACTCAGATAATCGCAGAAAATCGAATCTAATAGACTTGTAGAACATATAAGGCGATGTGGCCTGGCCAACGCCTTCAACCATTTCTTCTTCTCGATCTGCTTCATGCTTTTCATCGTGCGATTTGTGATCAATCTCATTTTCAGGAATGAGAGAGATCAGGGAGTTAGCTTCGTCCGTACATGAACCTTAACGCCGACATCACAGTAAAGGACATGAGGTTGCAGAAGGTCGAGAAGCTTCGCCGGAAGAACAGAAATCTGTTCCAAATGTCGCTGTGGCAAGTAGATGACTTTGCTTTATTTTTTAGGCACTGAAATGAAGGACGACGAAGTTCCATCACGATCATCAGAATGCTTGGAATTTTCTCTGTTGGGCTTTATGTTTGTAGATAATTTTTCCAATTGCTGCTGCAGCAGAGGTAAAATCATCGATTTCAGATCTTCTATATATATATATATATATATATATATATATATATATATATATATATATATATATATTTCCTTTCTTTCACTTTCTTATTCGTTTTAAATTTCTCTCTCACTCGGATCTCATCTCAATCCATCTTTTCTTCCCTTATTAAGCCCAACCAACAGACTCCAACACTTTGGGTGTTGGTGACACCTAGCAGCACCAAGGATCCCCTCCATGACACCTCATGGGTTTCCTTTTTATTTTATTTTATTTTTTATTTTTTCCAGTTAATTCTTTCTCTCTTCTGGCCAAATTTCGATCTTTCTCACTTTCTTTCCATAAGTGTCACCATCTCCCTCACTCTCTCTTCTGATTTGGAATCGAGCCGACCCCATGCAATGTTTTCTTTCCTTTTATTTTCTTGACTTTTCATCTCTTGTCTTTCTCGGCCAGTTTGGTCTTTCTTTCCATTATATATATATATATATTGGTTAAACCAATTCGATCCGAACTAGTCTTAACCAACTGGAATGAGCTGGTTTAAGTTAATTGGACTAGACTGACTTGGGTTGACTAGTGTGAGTTGAGCTGGGTCAAGTCAGACTGGTCTTTTCTCTCTAATTTCTTCATTTTACGAGCCATTTTGGCTTCCAGCTCTATATGGAATTCTTTGGCGATCTCTGTCCCAGATTTTTCACTTCTACTTTGAAGAATACAAAAAATGGAGAATAATGGCGCTTGAATCACTTGATTTGGACGTTAGATAATAAAATTATGAAAAACTAAGTTTTGATGATAATCCATTTGGCAACTTTGCATGGCACCCGTGGGCAGCTTCTGCCTAGAATTCTTTATGTACACTTCGAAGAGGATTGAAAATGGAACATAATGATGCTGGAATCACCTGATTTGGACGTCGGATGATCAAGATATGATGATTTAAAGTTTAAATAATTAAACTTATGATAATTTGCACAAAAATCCTTGGAATATTTATGATAATTTTAGAAACTCCCCTTGTATGTAATATCCGACTAAAATGACCGTATCTTCTTTATCTGATATTGAAATTGAGCGATTCTGGTCTCATTTTGAAGGTAATTCCATGACCTACAGATCCATACAGGTTGCAGTCCATGATCTTACTATGGGGCTAGTCAAAAATCGACTTGAAGTTGTAGCCAAAAATTCAAACTCTGAATCGGGACCCACAACCTTGCCATATGTGTTCACTTAGACTTTTGTATGTTAGGGATGGCAAAAGTGGGGTGCTTACAACATGTTAAATAGACATCATGCTTTCACAAAAGTAAAATAAGCAATAATGCAAATGCATGAACAATTACAGATATTATATGGCATCTGAGACAAACAAATGCAACATAGACATGTAGAGTGATTAGAAACACTTTGTAAAATAAAGTCAAATTATCCCTCACCAGGCGAGTGAGATCTACATGCCCACTATGCTATAGAGTGTAAGGACAAATGTCCACCCACGCTGATGGATGGTAAATGATTTTGGAGTCGCCACCTAGATTAAGGTCTAGGACCTAAAATGTAGTCTCATCCTGAGATAAGACTTCTATTGACTCATGATCCAACATATTGGCTTTGGTCTATCAGAGAATAGATTAGCGTTCATGGTATAGTTTGGGAAGGTGTTAGGCACCTAAAGCTATCCGATTTAAAAATTGGTCCCCTATATGATTCTACTTTCCTTAGACTCTATGGTTTTGACTATTCATGGTCAATGAATGATGACTAAGACTCATGGGGGATCCTATGCCAAGTTGCTAAATTCTTCTAACTTAAGTTCAGGCAAACATGTTCTCAAAGTAAATAAACAAACAAAATAATATACAATGAATCGAACCAAAGATGGTTCGGTGATGTACTTAATCTGAGATGTCCAGAACATCTCAAATTGCCTACGTATTCCAATCCTAAAAATCAAGTCTAACACGTAGTTCGAAACAGAAGGTGATTAAAGTTTATGGATGTGAATTATGATTAAGCTTCATTAGATTAAATGTTCAAGTTGAAGTTTATGCTTGATGATGATTGAGATTGAATCTAGAGATAGCCTAATGTGGATTGAAGTGAATATATATATGAATATGGATATGGATATAGATATGAATATGTATGACTTAAGAAGACTAAGGTGTGGTACCGTACTTGGAGAGTCCTCCAAGTTGCCTACGTATTCCAGAGGTCCTAGAAATCCGGTACAACGTAGTTCGTTGTTGGGTGGATTAGGTAGCCTAAGGGACTAAGATATGCACTCTCAAAGAGTAGTATGTGTAAGCACTCTCAGGGAGTAAACTATGTGTACTCTCAGGGAGTAAGGTATGTCTCTCAGGGAGTAGGGTATGTCTCTCGAGGAGTAGGTGTGTCTCTCAAGGAAGAAAGGTATGTATACTCTCAGGGAGGAAAGTATGTGTACACTCTCAGGGAGTTAGGATGTGTCTCTCAGGGAGTAGGGTATGTCTCTTAGGGAGCAGGGTATGTGTATACTCTCAGGGAGTAAGGGGTGGAACTGTATCTGAGAGTCTTCCTAGACTACCTATGTATCTTAGGGTTTGCCCTAAGAATCAGGATCCGCGTAGTTCGGAACAGAATGTAGATTGCTCATTGGGCGACCTACTTGGGTCAGAATATGGGTGGTCCCGCAGGACCGAAAGATGATCCTAAATGATCTATGTTTGGATTCATATCACGCCTATCTAGGTTTCTGGACCTTAGGGGAATGAGTTGAAGGGTAGGGATCGTCCTAAAGCTACCCTTGTAACCTAAACCCTAATTTTGGAATTGTTGGGCTAGGTTTCATGATTCTTGATTACGACTTTTATCAGTTCTCCATTATTACCCTTCCCATGAATGTAGGTGCCTACATACATGCCCCCACACCTAGGAATGTCTTCTTTCAGTGTACATGCATAGCAGTTCGACTAGGGTGTAGTAGAAAGTAAGTCCTTTGCCGACAATAGAAGATATCATTCAAGCATGGCATACAACAAACAAATCTAAACTAATGCGCATAAATATAGCAATGTGACCATGATCAACAGTTCAAATTCATCAAAGACACTCATGATCAAGATCCAACAATTCGAAAACACTCCTGATCAAGATCCAATGGTTCAGATCCATTTAAAATGCTCATGACGAAGATCCAACGGTTAGATTCATTTAGGACACTCATAACAAAGATCCGAGGGTTCCAATTCATTTAAGACATTTACAAACAAGATCCAATGGTTCAAATCACTAAAAAACACTCACAATGAAATTCCAACGGTTCAAATCACTCAAGATCATAATCCAACCGTTCATATTGCTTGGAATCCAATAATTCAAAAATCAAGATTAACCTCCAATGGCCCATATTTAATCACCCAAAATACAAGATCAACGGCCATATTTCATCACATCAAAATTTATAATCAACGGGTCATATTTAACATTAACTCATTCAAGATCGATGGCCAATATGAAAATACATCAAACATGAGCATCACAGCATCAACACACACGCCACACCACATTTAAGATCATGATTATTGAAATAGACATATTTGGGTAACCATGAAAGCAATCAAAACAAAGCCTGGGGTACCAAACTTGTCTCCAACAGTGGGGTGGAGCCTTTGATGACGGTTGGAAATGATCCACGGCTTGAGTGGCAAGCTTTCCCTCCTTCTTTCCTCTTTTCCTTCTCTTTGATGCTTTGCTTCCTCTCTACTCTTATTCTTTAACTCTCAAGGCTGGAAAGCAAAGCCACCTCTACTCTCTCTTTCCTTTCTCTTTCTAATTTCCCTTCTCTATTTTTTTTTCCAGCCTTTCTCCCTTCCCTTTTTCCTTATGAAATATGTGCATATGCATGACCTTGTCTAGGCCTAAGTTTCTAAGTCAAAAGATAGGTGAGCGAGGATGAAGGCCAAACTCAATTGTTAAGAAGCTATCCAGATGAGTTTCCCATCAGGAGGATCTTTTGGTTGTTTATGTAGAATGGTTGATCCCTTCGAAGAGATACCACTTTATTGGCTTGAGAAGGAAGGGCTCTTTGGAATCTTTGGAAACCGTTAAATGTAATGAACGATAGATAAGAATTCCAGCCAAATTTATCATTATCATTATTTTCAGATTGACATGCCCCCTAGGGTCGATATCAAAAGATGTAAAAGATGAGCTCGATATGCGACTCTTGGGAAATTCGTTGGATAGATGAACGGATGAAAGAGCTTAGCCAGAAAGTAGGAAGTTCTTCCCTTAATTATGACGAGATGAAGAAATCATTCCTGAGTGGTGGGATGTGATAGCCTCTTTGGAGAATCCAACCCATTTTTGTTGTAAAGTTCTCCAAAACAGTCGAGTTTCATTGTCGACTTCGGTGAATAACAAACCAACTGCACTCTCCAGGTTTTTTTTTTTTTTTTTTGAAGAGTGCAAAGGCTAGACATGATATTGTTTCACCTGATCAAGGTTGGTCAGGTATTGTAACTCTTCACCATCCAGATCTGTCAATCGAACTGCCTTTTTAGGTAAGATTTCTTTCACTATGAATGATCCACTCCAGTTTGGACGAAATTTACCCTTGAGGTCATGGATAGGCGCTCTTTGCTCCTTCAGTACTAGATCTCCCACTGCTAAGTGACAAATACAGACCTTCTTATTAAAAGTGGTGGCCATTCTTTGTTGGTACTTCTTTGCATTGTCAGCCGCTTTCATTCTCCTTTCATCAATGAGGCAACTCCTCATAACGAGATCGAAGCCATTCAGCTTCAGGGATTTTGGACTCCATTAATATCCTCAATTGGCACTTCCATTTCTACTAGGAGTACTGCTTCCATACCATATACTAAAGAGTAAGGCGTCACTCTAGTAGATGTCCTTATAGAAGTTTTGTATGCCCATAATGCATATGGTAGCCTATCTACCCAGTCACCACGAGTTTCTGCCATTTTCTGGAGGATGACCTTGACATTCTTGATAGCGACTTTTACTGCTCCATTTGTCTGTGGACAATAAGGGAAAGAACGATGCCTCTGGATGTTAAACTTCTCACATAGCTCTTGTACCTTTCCTCTAAAGTGTAGACCTTGATCTGAGATTAAAGCATGAGGCATCCCATGCAAACAGATGATATTCTCTTGAAGGAACTTGGCTACCTTATTTGCTGTGAGTTTAGCATATGACTAAGCTTCTATCTACTTAATAAAATAGTCGATGACTACTAAGATGAACTCATGTCCATTTGATGCTTTTGGGTGAATCTTTCTAATCACATCTATACCCCAAGTTGAGAATGGCCAAGGTAAACTGAGAGTGTACAATTCTGTAGGTGGTACATGTATCAGGTTGGCGAAGATATAGCATTTGTGGTACTTCTTTACAAACTTCGCGTAATCTGTTTCCATCGTGTTCCAATAGTACCCCATTCTCAAGATTTTCTTTGCAAGCATCTTAGCATTCATGTGCGGTCCACAGACTCCTTAATGTATCTGCTCAATGAGGATTTGTGCTTGCTCTTCATCGACACAGACCAATTGTATCCCATCATATGATCTCTTGTATAGGATATCTTCGCAGAGGATGAACTATGAGGCATATCGTCTCAGTATTTCTTCTCTCTTATTATAGCATCTACAGGATATTTGCCTTCTCTAATAAAGTCCACTATGGGTGCAAACCAAGGTCTTCCATCAATTGTCAATGCATCAACTTCTGCATTTGTCCGCTGCCTTCTTCTTTCTATCATCAAGGGTCTTGTGTGTTCGACAAGATCACCACTGATCATTGAAGCCAAGGTGGCCAATGCGTCAACATATTTGTTTGTGTCCCTTAGGGAATAGTAGAACTCTATCTCTGTGAAGCTCTGAGCTAGACTAATTGCAGGTTGTTGATAAGGTATCAATTTTTCATCCTTGGTTTTCCAATCCCTTTTGACTTGGTAGATGACGATGGATGAATCCCCATACACTTTCAACTTCTTGATGCCTATTGTAAGTGCAGCTTTGAGTCCCATGATGCAAGCTTTATATTTCGTAGTATTGTTTGTACACTTGAACTCTAATCGGAGTGAGAATGGCACGAATTCCCCTTCTAGACCTATAAGTAATACCCCAACTCCACACCCTCTATGGTTGGCGGCTCCGTCAAAGAACATCATCCATGTATCTTCTTTCTTTTCCTCTTCGGCCATGTGATCCTCTTCATTGGAAAATACATCTTCTAGGTTTCTGAGATTATCCCTGACTAGGTGAGCAGACAGATGCTCTGTAATTGCACTCCCCTTGATGGATTTCTGTGTAACATATGTGATAACAAATTCAGACAACAATAGTAGCCATCGAGCCAGTCTTCCAGTCAACGTTGGCTTCTCAAACAGGTACTTCAATGGGTCCATCTTTGAAATGAGTATGACAAGGTACGATAACATGTAGTGTCTCAACCTTTTAGTTACCTAGACTAAAACTGCACATGTCTTCTCCAAGGATGAATAGTTTAATTCGTAGCCTGTAAATTTCTTGCTCAAGTAATATATTACTTTTTCTATACGTCCATCATCATCATGTTGGGCTATCATCGATCCCATGGAATCTTCTAATACTGATAAATAAAGGAGCAATGGCCTTTCAGGAATAGGTGGAGCCAACACTGGTGGATTTGATAGGTAAGTCTTGATCTTGTCAAATGCCAACTGACACTGAGGGTTCCACTCCTTGGGTTGATTCTTCCTTGACAACTTGAAGATCGGATCGCATGTTTTCGTGAGGTGTGCGATAAATCGATTGTTGTACTAGAGCCTTCCAAGAAAACTTCATATCCCTTTCTTTATTTTGGGAGGTGGCATCTCTGATATGGCTTTTATCTTGACTGGGTCAATTTCAATCCCCCTTTGATTAACTATGAAGCCTAGCATTTTTCCTCTTGTTACTTTAAATGCACACTTCTGAGGGTTAAGTCTAAGCTTGTATTGCTTGATCCTCTCAAAGAGTTTCCTTAGAGCTGTAATATGGTCCTCTCTGGTAAGTGACTTCACAATCATATCATCCATATATACTTCCACTTCATTGTGAATCAGATCATACAACACTGTCATAGCCATCCTCTGATAGGACGCTCCTGCATTCTTTAGTCCAAATGGTAGTATCGTGTAGCAAAAGGTACCCCAATCTGTTGTAAAGGCAGTCTTCTCTTTGTCTTCTGGTGCCATCTTAATCTAGTTATACCTTGAGAATCCATCCATGAAAGACAGAAGTGCATGATTGACTGTGTTATCAACTAAGATGTCCATCTTTGGCAGTGAAAAATCATCCTTGGGGCTGGCCTTATTCAGATTCCTATAATCCACACACATTCTCAGCCTATCATCCTTCTTAGGTACTATGACCACATTAGCTAACTATTCGAGGTACTTCGAGACTTCCAAGAATCCAGTGTCAAACTGTTTCATTATATCCTCTTTTAACTTTTAAAGTCCATTCAGGCCTTAGCCGTCTCAACTACTGCTTGTGTGGTTTTGCATTGAGAATTAGAGGTATCTTGTATTGTACCACTTTTGGATCTATGCCCAACATATCTTCATAAGACCATGCGAAAACCTCTTGAAATTCCTTCAATAACTTCATCAACTGGTCAGTCTCTTCTTCTGTCAAAGTCATGCCAATCTTGATCTCTTGTGGCTGCTCTTCTATGCCAAGATTGATCGTCTTGAAGTCCTCACCAACAGGTTGGGCTTTCTTCTCTTTCGAGGCTTTGATGGATTGTAAGATTTCAAGAGGTGGTTCATCATTCTCATCATTATCAAAGTTAGAGTTAGAAGAAGAAGAATTGAAAGAAGTAGACGCAGTATAATTGAAAATTTTTTCTTTATTAATGCTTAGAAACAGAGGTATAGAAGAGGAGGTTCCTAATGGAATGGACTCAACGCTATCAAAAGACTCAAACCTACCTAAGGACTTATAGACTTTGGGCCCAGACATGGCCATACTATACTAATTACATGACAACCCTTTTAAGTGGACAAAGGTATCTAGACAACTCCAGTTTGGGATCATTCTATTGATGGGGAAGATGATTGGTTGCACATTGGGATCTCCATCTTGATCGTCTCTGATGAACATCAGAACTTGGACCTCATCGAATAGATTGTCGATGTCGATCATCTCCATCTCTGACTTCTGCTCCTCACTCAGCCTCTGACTCTTGATCTTTTCCAGCTCCATCCAATCAATTGTACAGTCAAAGAATATCTCAAAGCCATGTACTTGTCTCAGGAGGTTTCTATCTAGCCACGGTTCAGGGAATCCACAGAATGTAATGTCTTCTCCTTCTTTGACAAAGTATCCATTAAGAGTCTTAAAGTATGGGTTGATCTGTTCATCCTCATATATACCTCAAACTGTGCTTGATAGACTAGCTCAACTGTCCTTTGTGGTTACCATCTACTGTGACTCCTGTCTACTACCTTTATTGGACTCCTACCGCTACTCCTGTATTTTCTCCTCTCGAGCATCCAAAATGCGTCATTGGCTCTCCACTATTTCTCCTCTATCAGTTTCAGATCTCGGTCGGTAGGAACATACCCCAGTCTAAATCTGTACTCATTGATCAAAACAGACAACATGTTGACATCACCCTGTTGGTTGGAACCGAGGCCCATACCTGAAAAGTAAGACATGTTAAGTATTTGACGAAGTGAAAATGACAAATGCGTACCTGGGGGATTTGGTTCTGTGGTTGCCATGATGTTGCTAATGTGGAATCCTCCGAGACTGATATCTTGTGGCAGACTTCCTTCTATCCCTTTATCTTTCTGTCCAATCACCATCGTGTGCTGTGAGATTTCTGAAATGTTTACCCCATGCTCATACCCCACTTTTTGGATTGAGACCATGTTCCCTTCATCACCAATTGTGACGCTTCCTCTACTTTTAGCTTGGACTGATTATATCTGAACATTTTTGTTTAAACACACTTTTCCCCATTCGATAAAGTTGATAGTGTGATGGGGAAAGAGATTGTTTGCTACAGATGCTTGCCTCGGTTGGAGCTTGAATTTTTCGACATCTAGCAGGTCTTGTATGGCATGTCTCAAAGTGCTATAGTTTTCAGTATCATGTCCCTTTTGATTGTGATACTTATAAAACTGGTCCATCTGCTAGTGGGTAGGAATTGATTTGGGAGGGATTGCGTCACCAGAACCCTGAGCTTTCCTCCTTTAACCAACTTGTCGAGGAGTGACGTTCTTGTCATGCCTTATTCTGTGAACTGTCTCCTATTTCCATACCTTGGGGGGACATAGGCAGGAGGTGTGGTCTCTACGATTAACGGGTCAGAACTTGTATGGGCCACTTGCTTTTGTGTTGCTGGTGGGTTGGATCCTGAACCCTTTGGTGGATATGACTTCTTGTTGAAATTGGATTCTGACTTCTCAGCCTTTGTCGGGAGGACATCCCCATGATTGATAGCATCCTCAACTTGTTGCCCTGCAATGATCAGTCCTTAAAGGTTAGAATGGCTTGTCCAAAGATATAAGTCTTGTAAGTTTTGTTCAATCCTCTCATCATCATCTGAACTTGGTCCCTCTCAGAAGGTCGATCCCAAAGTTTTGCTGCTATGGCTCTGAACCTAGTCAGGTAGTCTGTGAAACTCTCATCTTGTTTCTGCATCATAGTCTCCAACTGTCTCTTATGGGTCTCAACTTCAGTGTTGTAAGAATAGAAACTTATGAAAGCCCTAGTTATATCAGACCAAGAATGAATTTGGGACGGGTTTAAGTTCATCAACCATCTATGGGCCCCTCCCGTCAGTGAAAATTGGAATGCCTGTGCTAATTGTTCATCTGAGAATCCTTGTCCTTGCTTTAGTAAACCAGGGAATGATCTCAAATGGGTTTTAGGATCCCCTGACCCATCAAATTTCTCTGTCGTCCACTTGAACTAAAGGGGCAATTTCACTTCTGAAAAGAAACATAGTCTTTCAGCATCTATTTTTTTGACTTTCTACACCCTTTAAACCCCTCAGAATTTTCTCCATCTGACTCAGCCTATCCCCGTATGGGCCTTCTTCTTCCCTTGGTTTTTGGGTTACGGGAACCCTCTAAATAATTGGCTGCTTTCGGTATACGACACCCTCCATATCTTCAAATGCTGGATTTGTGAAAAATCATGGTACTGCTTGGTTAGGGGTACCCATTCCTTGTGGAGGTATCACATTTATCCTTTTAGAGGTCGACCCTTGGGCCTGTACTTGCAATTGTAGGTCCTTTATCATGGCAGCTATCATTCTTATGGTCTCCTCCATCTTCTTTATCCTGGACTCAGTAGTGTTTGGAACTTGGTTTGATCCGTCAACCATTGGTTCAGTTGATGTGGTTGAGGTAGGACTAACTGGTTCAGGTATGGACACACCAGACAACCTCCTAGTGAGGGGATCTCTTATCCACGAGGTAGAAATGGTTACGGTTTGAGCTGACTCCTGAACTGGTACCAAAAAAGAGCCAAAACTGACAAGTATTAGGACTCTGAAATGGTGGGAAAATGGAAAGAGAAGTTGCATGCACAAACAAAGTTGACTCAACCAAACAAATGTTAACTTCCTTATGAAATCCATCGAACAAGCATTATCCGGATCAATTTATTTGCTTCGACTGACCCTGTGATTAGCCTTGGGCTCATGACCCAAACGGTTCATTAGGCAACAAGGTCCAACCACTTGGTTCATCAAATTCAAAGAGACTGAAACTGATACAAATATTCCTAGCTTTCATACGGGATAGTTAATAAAAGCGGTTCATGACTGAATAAATCGATAAATAACATCTCGATCATAACACCTATGTCATGATAGGGCATTTCTGCTCGTTTTTAAAGGCGATGTGTTAACAATGATGGATCCAACACTCTGAGTTCATTGATAGAGAATGTACAGTGGCTGTCCACTATGACGTGGGACTAGTTTATACATATCTCTTGCTCTCATCAAGTAAGAGTTCAAGATGCTCATCGTGTGGATTTTAACATGTCAACCAATCGAGAGTAAAAACGGACAGAACTCCGTCGTCACTGGCATGGATGTCGTAATTGAACGAGTTTTACCATGTTGGTCCAGGGATGGACCAAAAATAACAAACATGTGGCTCAAACATGGTTAGGATCGGCAAGGCTATCTTGATGAGGAGGAGTGGCCTATCCCGTCTACACAATGAATTATGGGCCCCTCTATTCCTTTTGATATACCATTTCACAAAATGTCAAGATCTAGTGTAGTATGACGCCTTCCCGAGCGGACCCAAGAAACAATCGTTAGAGACCCTCATCAGTAGAGACTTTTGCAAGGTATGTGTCAACGTGTTTTTCGTCTAGCGGGCGATCCCATCTGCATGATGACCCAGGTCGACTAACGGCACGATGTGTGACTGAATCCATACCCTCCAAAACAATATGTACAAACACAAATAATAGTAGTCCTAGATCTAGCATCCAATGTCAATCAATCAATGTAAGAAAAGTGAATCTAGAGTCTGAACGTAGAATCCCTAGCGGAGTCACCACTGTGAGGATAAAGTTCGTCTCTCTCACCCATCTCCGATGGACGGAAAAAATAATGATTTGGAGTCGCCACCTAGATTAAGGTCTAGGACCTATAAAAATTTAGTTTCATCATAAAAAAAGACTTTGATTAACTCATTGGACCCAATATATTAGCTTTGGTCTATCAGAGAACGGGTAAGCATTCAAGGTACAGTTTGGGAAGGTGTTAGGCACCCAAAGCTGCCCGATTCAAAAATCGGTCTCCTATGTGATTCTACTTTCCTTAGACTCTATTGTTCTGACTATTCACGGTCAATAGATGATGATTAGGGCTCATGGGGGATCTTATGCCAAGTTGCTAAGTTCTTTTAACGTAAGTTCAGCCAAACATGTTCTCAAAATAAATAAACAAAAAAAAGTGATATACAGTGAATCGAACCAAAGATGATTCGGTGATGGACTGAATCTAAGACGTCCAAGACATCTCAAATTGCCTACGTAATCTAATCCTGGAAATCAAGTCCATAACGTAGTTCGTACGGAATGTGATTAAGGTTTATGGATGTAATTTATGATTAAACTTCATTAGATTCAATTGTTCAAGTTGAAGTTTATGCTCGATGATGATTGAGATTGAATCTAGATATAGCCTAATGTGGATTGAAGTGAATATAGATATAAATATAGATATGGGTATGATATGGATATGGATATGATATGGAGTACCTAAGGATTCTAAGATGTGGTACCGTACTTGGAGAGGTCCTCCAAGTTGCCTACGTATTTTAGAGGTCCTAAAAATCAGGTACAACATAGTTCATTGTGATGTTTTGATACTCTTGGGGGGCAAGGATGTGTCTACTCTGAGAGGGTAATCTCTCTCTCGACTCTCGGGGGGCAATCTGTCTCTTTCTCTACTCTCATGAAGCAATCTGTTTCTTTCTCTACTCTAAGGGAGCAATCTATTTTTCTCTACTCTCGGGGAGCAAGGTGTCTTTCTCTCTACTCTCAAGGAGCAAGGGTATATGAGTTCATGTTTGAGAATCTCTCCAAACTGCCTACGTATCTTAGGGTGCTGCCCTAAGAATCAGGATCCGCGTAGTTCGAAAAGCAGATTCAATTCATTCATATTTTCTTTCATGATCAAGGTTGTGGAACCTAAATGCTCTATGGTTCGATTCACATCACACCTATCTAGTTCTCTGTATCCTAGAGGAGATGAGCTGAGGGGTAGGGATCTTCATAAAGCTACCTTTGACCTAAAACCTTAATTTGACATGTGTTAAGCTAGGCTTTCTGATTCTTGATTAAAATTTATCATTTTCATTCTTACCCTTCTCATGTAGGTGCCTATATGCACGTCCCCACACCTAATATGTTTTCTAGAGGTACAGATATGGCAGTTCGACTAGGGTGTTGCAGAAATTAAGTTATTGTTAAACAATAAATATCATTTAAATATAGCAACAACAACATATATCATCTCAAATATAGCAATAAAATACGTGAATCAATATAGTAGCAAGCATGTGAAAGCATTGATCAAGCATCGATCATCAACAATGTGACCAAGATCATATTTGATCGACTACTCAAATTTGATGTAATCGATCATCACCAATGTGATCAAGATCATATTTGATCAATGGTTCAGATTCAATTAAACATTCATGAGGTTAATCCGACCGTTCAAATTCAATTAAATCACTCAAAAAGGTAATCCAACGATTCATATCACTCCAAATTACTTACAATAAAGATAATTTATCCATTCAAATCAATCATCAAGATAAATGTCAAATTAATGATTTTTACCAGAATATATATAGAAATCTTCAATGGTGTTCAAGCTTGGTTGTTGTTTAACTGTTGCGCAGACATGGACCGAGTTCTTCGACACTGGACTTGCCGTATGATGTTTTCAAATCATGTCCATGCATTTGTATCCTAGCTTGATAAAGGCTGCAATCAAATTCTGGGACCCAAAGGCACACGTATTCCTGTTTGGAGAAACAGAAATCTGTCCGACTATTGAAGAGTTTCGAGCCTGTCTCATGTATCCCTATAGAGAGGGAATATTCAAACCAAAGTTCAAAAAAGATTATACCTAAGATATCAAGGATTTCTTTGGTTGGAACAAGTTTGTGGTACATGGCCGATTGAATATGAGCCAGATGATTGAAGTTTATGCCCATCGGGATACCAAGAGCATGGAAGAGAAATTACAGAAGAGGAATGTATATGTTTTCTGCAAGATTGTCCGAACCCTCCTACGTAGCTCTCAAAGTACAAAATCTCCAGCTATCATCGAGTTATCACTACTACCCAGGCTGGCATAGATATCATTCCGACAATTTTGGCTGAAACCTTGAAAGGTCTAGACAAAGTAGCAAAAGGTAGTGGTCGGTTTGAAATCAACAAGTTTTCTGGGTCACCTTATCTTTTACAATACTGGTTATGCGAGAGGTTAGGTTTAATTCCTGAACTAGAAGTACTTGTGTTTGCCCCATTCCATTATGAAAGAAGAATGAATGTTGCGGTAATGTACGAGGAAAATGATTGGCCAACTCGTCTTCAGGCAATAATAGCAGAGGACATCAGATGGAGATGTAATTGGAGGTCCTTTAATCGAGTTATAATGAATACATTACGTAGCTCACAAGTTCAGATCATGGGTTTCACACATTCAACATTCTATTCTCCCAGAAGATTGCCTCGCCAGTTTGGGTTACTACAAGAGGCATTTGAAGAACTGGATGAATCTGATACACCTAAGGAATTGACATTGCGGCTTGCAAGCAGGATTATTTGGGGTTGGAACAAGAAAAAAATTGTAGCTCTGAATTGATTAAAATTTTTTTTTCTTTAGGATTCAATAATACTAATGTTGGTTGAATACACATTCAATTTACACAATGATAGTCTTGTAAATCAAACAATTCCAGGTTCAGTCACAATAATTTTGACTTTTGAGGGTATTTCTGAGTGTCAAACTAACATAACCTTTAAATAATGCATGTTTATCAAATATTTTGTGCTTATACTAAACGCTACAGGTACAAAAAATTTTAGCAGAAATACTATGGAGAAATCTTGAAGCCACAGGTATGTACATTCTATTTATTCTTCGGACGACAAAATTGAAGAGTTCATTTTCTTTAACCTTAATTTACCAATCTCGGTTAAAAAGGGGTATCAGTAGACGCTTTAAATTTGTCGAGCAAATTAAATTGATTTTTCTAAGCTCAAGGTAACAAAAAATGATAAAATAAATTATATAAATAAATAAAATAACATAAAACATATAACAAAAAAAAAAGAAAGAAAGAAGAAAATAAAATAAAATAAAAATAATAATAAATAAAACAAGATAAAATAAAACGAAGATAAAAAATAATAATAATAATAACAAATAAATAAAAAATCTAAATCTATTTTAATTAATGAATTAATCAATGAAATTAATAAAGTAAACATTTAAATGAATAAATAAAAAAATAAAAAATAAAAAAGGAGAAGTTTCTAGGCTTACGATTAGAATCAAACAAGAGGATTTATTTTTTAGGGGCACTTTGGGAAGATCATATCATAATAGGTTATAAAAAAAATAAAAAAAAAAGAGATAAAATCATTTTGAAAGGAAACATAGGGAGCAAGGAAATGAAAAAGCAGAGAGTGAGAGAGAGAAGAGGGTTTGAGGAAGAGAGAGTCGAGAGCAGAGAGAGAGAGGGAAGAAGAAAAAGGAGTAGTAGCGACGGCGGCGACGGCATGGTACATCTGCAGTGGCTTGGTGCTACGGCGACGGCAGCATAGTACATCGGCAGAAACTCCAACGATCTTTGATGAGATTCGAATTTCATTTCGGTATCTTGAAAATCGGATTTCAGATCTAGGTTTTCGATATTTTTTTTAGTGATTCAAACCAAATTCCGAGATCAATTGTTTCCTCTCCAGCACGATTCAGTGGATCTCTCAAGTGACGAATCTGTTCTTGATCTGCAAACGGTGGTATAATTTTTGTAAAGGTAAGTTTATCTGTCAATCTCTATTTCTTGATCTATTCTTCTAGTTTGTGATTCTTGTTTATAAATTTGATAAAAATTTTCTTAATCCTTAAATTGAATCCTCGGTTCTTGTTATACGATTCTTGAGAAAAATTTTTGAGATCTGGTTTGATGTTCCTACGGCAACAATGATTGGCAGTAGGTGATTAGATCTGGCGGCATTTCTTTTCTAAAAAAACACAGGAGGTTTTTCATTTGGATGACTTGAAAAAACAACTCCAAGCGACGGTTCTTGAGTTTCTTGAAATTTTGTGATTCTTCGATTCGAAAGTTCTGGCGAAGTCAGAATCTTAGTTCCAGTCCAGCCGTAATCGAGGTCAATGTTTGCTTGTGGCATTTTGATCTAAAATCCGGTCCCATCTAAATCTCCGACGATCAATCTATGGTTTAATCTCTGTTGAAAGTAAGTTCCAGCAAATTTTTTTATTTATTTTTATTTATTTATCCGATGATTTATTTTCTTGTAATAGCAATTTAGTTTAAAGTTTCTTGATCAGACTTCTAGTATGATATTAGGTTCAGTATTATGTTCATAACAATTAAATTTAATTTCTGCATTCGATAATGATTAGGATCAATTTCATTTCTGATATGACTATTTCTACAAATCATTTTCATCTCCATATTCTTTTGAGTTTCGGGCAATATTCTTCTTCTTCATTGACGTTCCAGATTTTTCTTCTCTTTCTCTATTATTTTAAACCTGAATTTCATCCAGAGTGATCTATTTTGGGCACTTCTTGAAACCAAGTCTGATTTTAGGATTCTTGATCCGACTTTGGCATTTTGTATTCTAGAGTAATTTGTTTGGCATTTCTAGAAACCAAATCTGGTCTAGTACTCTTGATCCGATTTTTGGTTTTTTAAATTTTTTATCTTAGCAAATCTGTTTTCTTTGGGTTTCTTGGTCCGAACATTAGATTTGGAATTTTTATTACTTCACAATCCGATTGAAATTTATTGTGATGTTTGTTTGTTTTTTAATTTTGAATAAAAGATGTCATACTTTGTTTATCTTCTGTTTTTTTTTTAATCCAACCCGATACTTGTAATGCATGCTATCTTGTTTGTTTTTTTTTTTCTCTTTATTATTTATATATTTTTAATATGCTTTTGTAGAATTTTTTCGATCTTTGTTGAAGTTCTCTAGTTCTTTTCCATTTCTTTATAGAATTAATACACTTTCATGTTTAGACTTCCCCTTTGATTAGTTTAGTCATATTCTATCACATCGGTTCCCTTCCCACTGTATCCCATTATTTTTCCTACCGGTCAACTATGTACACAATCTCATCTGGTTCAAATTCATAAAATGACGCCACTTTAATGCATTATTGATAAAAATAATAATATCTTTTTGGAATGGTCTTCCTAAATTTTATGTATATATATATATATATATATATATATATATATATATATATATATATATATATATATATATATATATATATATATATATATATATATATATATATATATATATATATATATATATATATATATATATATATAAATCGGATTCTCCACACTAATTTGGTTTACATAGCATGATTAAATCGATCCCATTAATTTGGATTGAAATTGGATTTTAATATAATTAATCTTGTTTTACTCAAGGGCTGATTCCCAGTCATGTGTGGTTGGTTTCTTTAATTCAATTTCATCACATGTGAATTCTCCATCTAGTAAGCCATAGGTTGAATTTATTATAAATTTACCTGATGGAATGTCAATGTCCATTACTTTCTTATTACATAAATTGTTATAGTCTAGACGTGACCATCTTCAACCTTTCATGCGGCGTTAAAAGTACAGGATCACTTCTTCTCCCTTAACGTCCACTTCTACTCACAAACAGGTAACGCCCCTACTTTATGTCTTTCCTTTATGTGGTATATGGGTTCGGTCATCGTGCACCCATGATTATTCGATGTGGGTGGGTAATACGATATGTATGTGGCACTTGCCATCCCTAGTGTAGTGATGGGCGGGATAGACTAGGATGTCCCCTACCCCTTCAATGTATCCCACGAATGCAAAAGGAAAATGTATTAATAGTTTTGATTTCCCAATCCCTACTTATGTATCCCGCAGGAATTTTTATAATTTTTTATAATTATTTTCGTGCAATGCGGATTTACGTGCTTGTGATGCGCGAATAAATGTAGATATGTGGATGTATGTAAGAATAAAGCAAGGCTTAAATGCCTATCTTCTAATGTCGAGAGCACACTCTCATATGTTGACAAGTAGAGATCATTTTCATATTTCTTTATGCGTAGTTCGTTCCGAACTATGTATGGACTTGATTCTCAGACCTTACTCCGAGATACGTAGGCTGCCTATGTGCGAATCACCCAAGCTCAGTCCAATTGCAATGAGGGTTGCAATAATACCCAATTTGCATCATGATGTGTCTTGCATTTTTTGCACATTTGCTTCTAATTATGTTTTCAAACTTTACTAATTCAATCATATTTTCAAATTCAATTTCAATTTAAATTTCAATTTCAACTCCAAATTCAATTTCAATTTCAATTTTCAATTTCAATTTCAATTCCAAATTCAATTTCAATTTCAAATTCAATTCAATTTCAAATTCAATTTCAAATTTCAAATCCAATTTCAATCCTCCCTCTTCGCATGGAACCTTGGGCAAGCATTCCGTCATTGCATAGAAGTCCCTTTCAACCTTGGGCAAGCATTCCATCATCGCATGGAAGTCCCTTTCAAACCCTATTTGTACATAGACGGTCTGCCAGCTTGACTAGTGGCTGTAGGAGTCTATCGATGGCTTTACATAGACGGTCTACCAGCTTGACTAGTGGCTGTAGAAATCTATTTGATTGCTTTACATAGATGGTTTACCAGCTTGACTAGTGACTGTAGGAGTCTATTCGATTGCTTTATATAGATGGCCAACCAGTTTGACTAGTGACTGTAGGAGTCTATTCAATATCCTAAACCTAGATGACCTATTAGTTTGACTAATAGCTATAGGGATCTATCATTTTACCAACCCAAGCGGTTGAACTACTTTGGGCTTGATTCTTGGGCTTATCCTGAGATACGTAGGTAGCTTGAGTGCTTATCATTCGAGTTCAGTCCTAAATTAATTTACGTTAATTTACTTTCCATTTTTCATATCTTTTAAATGTCATTTTAGAATTAATTTCAAGTCATTGCATTCAAACTTTAGACTACGCTTCAATAGTTTAAAATGATTTTATATGTCAATGTGTTGAGAGTTGCATACTTATTACTCAATATTGGTTGATTGGTCCATCATGCAATCATTTTATTTCTGATCAATATCATATTTTTAATTCTTCTTTCTATTATATTCACAATTGTATGGCTTGCTCCTAAATTGAGATATATCTGGAACCTAGGTCTACGTACCTATCAAAATTTGTTTAGCCATTGCGTGTAATTTAAATTAGGATAGGAAAGGATAGTATATGGAGATTAATCTTCAGATTAGACAATTTGGGAGCCTAACACCTTCCCAAATTGTAACATGACACTTACCCATTGTTTGTCATATTTGACCATAAGCCTTAATCCGTTACGTGAGTCATTAGTATTTCTCATTTGAGAAATTATATACATAAGTCCTAGAACTTATCTAGGTGGCGACTCTATTTCCATTTTTTTTTTCATTATACTACAACCATATCAACCATTACAAAATTTCTTCCTTACAAAGGTTTTGGTTTCCAGAAGTATCGAAGATAGCCTTGGGGAAAGAGGCTAAGGATGAAATTTTATGGAAAGATGAACAAAATGGGAAGTTCTCGGTTCGGTTTGCTTGGGACATGAGAGGAACACATTTCCAAAGGCCATCTTGGGCAGCTTCAGTTTGGAACAACAAATTAGTTCCATGTGACTCTTCCTTTGCATGGCATTGGAATCATTATAAATTGCCATTGGAAGATGTCTTAAGGATTAAATCTATCCAGTTAGCATCAAGATGCTATCTTTGCAAAGTGACTAAAGTGGTGTGGCAGAAAGTATTAGACTGGTTTGGCTTCATCTGGAGGGATTGGAATTCGCTGGATTTATTTCAGTAGTGGTGGAGAAGGAAGACAAGAATTGCCCCACTAAAGTAGGTATGGCGGAATTTATTTTATTTAGTCTTGTCTGTTATTTGGCACTCTAGAAATAGAGTTTGTTTAGATAATCACCAAATAAGGATTTCTTGTATCATGACTTCGATTAAGGCCAAATGTAGAGACTTATCAATTTTGTCACCATGTGTAGTACCACAATGAGGGAGCTTCAGATTGTTCGGCTAATAAGGTTGACATATACTAGAAGAAAAGAACTTAGAATTGTTGAGGTATTTTGGTATCAATCCAATGTAGTGTAAAGTTAATGTCGATGGGTGCTCTTTGGGAACTTTGGAATTTCTGGATGTGGAGGGGTCATAAGGGACTGCAATGGCAAAGTTTTAATGGCATTTACCGAATTCATGGGAGTTTCAACTAATTTTAAAGCTGAAGTGCAAGGTGCTATTCGAGGTATTCAAGAAGCAATTAATATTAGAATGGACAAAATCTGGTTGGAAAGTGATTCCAAGGCAGTAGTTGATTTGCTAAATTCTGATGCTATTCCATCGTTTGTAAAGCAGAGGTGGGTATCCATCACATCGATGTTGACGTAGCTATGCATTACTCATTGCTTTCGTGAAGTAAATAGTGTGGCGGATATGCTGGCAAAAGAAGCTGTTCATGATAGAACCTCTTCAGTTTGGCGTAAGTGTCCAGACTTTATAGCAAGAGAGGTTGTGTGGGATGCATCACACAGACCTCGTTTTAGATTTTGTTTATGGCTTTACTTTGTCGGTCTGATCTGGGTTCTACTGATGGTAATGCCGAAGGTGGGGTTGTCCAGATCTAGACTAGTTTGCTTAATTCCTTAATTCTATTTTAATATAATCATTGCTAACCTTTAGCAAAAAAAAAAAAAAATTGTATTTACAATTATGGTTTTCACTGCATCTTCACTGTGTTATTGTAGTTCAACAAGATATTCTAGCATGCTTTCACTTGGAAGTATATCGATATGCCTTATGTTTTTTTTCCTTGTGGGTCAAAGAGTAATATGTACATTTTCTAACCATTGGATGGATATTCAATAAATAATGTAGATTGATCACAAGCTAAATTTTAGATCGGGATTCTATATATCATCTATAGACTGTAGACATATCCTCTCGTGAATGTTATGCACTCCACGCTTAGTGGTCCTTCATTTGCAAGTATGGATTAATCTAAAACATGACACAATTAAATAGAACAACCAGGCCACCTTGGTAGACCATGAGCACATTTGACGGTCGATGCACAAAAGCAAAATTACATACTAGAAACATAACCTGCAGCATACTATTGTCAAGTACTGAAGATGGGTGCAAATGATCAAGTTTGTGTAAATAAGCCTTTCCAAATAGAACTGAAGATGGGTGCAAATGATCGATCGCAACCCATCTGAGTCTCCTATTACATATTACAGGCACCATGGCCAAGCCATAGTTCATTGCTAATGCAGAATCATAGCATAGAGCTCTTATTGGTGAAGAATGATCTTACCTTAATCCAAGAAGTCACTCTGATACGCAAAGGCTTATATTACATATGATCTCCTATTGTAGACATAAGATTTGGAAAAATACAAATAGAAAAGAAATCCTAGAGCACCCAAACCAGCAAGAAACCAGTAGAAATAATCAAGATGAGCTCTATTAAGATTGTTTGGGAACCAACCGTCATGACCATCCCCACCAGTTACCTTATCAATGGCAGAGATAAGGAAGCTACTTAAAAAACTTCCTACACCAAAGATGCTGAGGTAAAGGGCAACACCAAGGCTCCTCAACGCATTAGGCATCTGGTCATAGAAAAATTCTTGCAAACCAACCATAGTGAAGGCTTCGGCAATTCCAAATAAAATGTATTGAGGAACCAACCACCAAACACTCATAGGAATTATTGCATCTGGTATATCCACTATCCTGAAGTCTCTGGCAGTTTGAAGCCTTTTCCTCTCAACTACTGCTGCTACCACGATGGCAATCAAGTTTAGAACTATTCCAGTGCCTATTCTTTGTAACATTGTTATACCAGAGGGTTTCTTGGTAAAATGTCGGACAATTG
>JAMYWD010000869.1:0-10349 GCA_028583415.1 Protea cynaroides | reverse complement strand
GAACAAGGACACGATCATAGATGGGTATGAAAAGAACAATGGAGAGGCTAAGAAAGGTTTGAAGGGAGGCAGGTGGTATCTTGAAACCTGACCCTATTGATCTATCCATGGTGGCTCCTTGCTTGGTGAAGAATGTGGAGGATTGTGAAGACACAATTGCAAATACTAAACATGTAAACCATATAGGGACCAACCTTAGTAATGCCTTTGCTTCTTCCACCTCATTGACACTACATACTAATTGACCTTTCTTGGAATTCTCAAATACAGTAGCCAATGCCTTGTCAAGAAACCTGAAACATATGAGGAACAAAAAAATTAACAAGACCAAAGTATAGCTTAGAGATATTCTCTACCAACTCATCAGGGAATAAGATGATGACTAAAGTATTGTGAGATCTCGAAGATCCAAAATATTCTCTCATACTTGCTACCCAAGTTATTCTCCAAATTAGAAAGGTAAAGAACCGAAAGATCTCACAAGAAAGGAAGAAATATGAAAACAAAAACCTAAACTAAATGATTAATGCTCTTAATAAAATAAATCATAGGCTCTGGGCTGACCCATCAAGTTCAAACAACAATCAAAACATGATTAAAGATCATAATATAAATAACTAACTATTAAGAATTAATTATTTAATCGTACACTAAAAATAAATAAAAAGATGCAAGCCTAGGACTGCATCACTTTTTAGTCGAATTAAGTTACAGTTTTCTAGAACAATAGAGAATACAATTAAAGTTCCTAACTAAATAGTCACACTAAGACATGCTTGCCCTTCTTCCCCAACCCTTGTTTAGTGAAATCAGTAAATAGCTTTGACAACTTACCTGAATTGGTTAGCACCATGTAGGAGAAGAGTCCCACCTTCTTCCTCATCAACAGGGACTGCTGGTTGTGTGGTTCTCCAATTCCTTACTACTGCAACAAACACTTGTGCAATTCTTTTGAATGGATTATGATTATCATCATTGAAACTGTGGCGATAAGTCTTGGTTCCAAGCAAGAAAATTGCAAGTGCAACTATCATCCAAACACATGGAATTCCAAATCCAAGACCCCAACTCAGATTGTCCTGAATGTAGTTTAAGATGAAGTATGAGCACATAATACCCCCACACGTTCCAAAAAACCACCAGTTAAAGAAAGAGCTCTTGGACTTGTATTCGTCTGGATGTTGCCCATCAAATTGATCTGCACCAAAAGCTTGCACGCATGGCCTGTGCCCACCTTGTGCAAGTGCCACCAAATATAAAGAGGAGAAGAAGAAGATGATTTGGTATTGAGGAGGGTCACAAAATGTGGTGTTATTGTTGTTGGGGCGACTTGTCGAAATCAAAGAAGGAAGCACCACAGATAAAGTCAACAAGCCCAATCCCTACAAAACATCATAATCTGTGTTTAGTGAGTGTTATATAATCTTCCAGTTTTCTCTTGTCTTACTTTCACCTGTTTGGAAATTTTCCAGGTCATGGCGTAGGTGCCCAAAACACAGAGCCAGTGTAGGAGTGAAATTTCTTTTTTTTTTTTTTTTTTTTTTTTTGGTAAAGGGAGTTAAAGCTGAAGACCACAAAACCTAAAGTTGAGAGTGGCTTTCATTAAATTGAAAAATGAAGTTGATTATTGATAGAATTGGGTGAGTTTTCAAGGCTCTGTGACCTTTTTTTTTTTTTTTTTTACTTGACTTAGTTATCAAAGGATGGTTTTCCAACCATGTTTTAAATTAAGGCCTTAAGCATTAGGGTTTTAAAAATGGGACTGTCTTTATAACACTGCACCAGTATCAATGGTGTATCGTGTTTTGTTTCTGAGCCTTGAAATATTTGTATTTTATTTTCTATTAGATTATATCTAGAATTCTATTATTATTTATTAGTATATTATTTTGTATTCCTAAGAGCAACCGACATCAAAACCTTTTGGGGGGATGGGGTTGGGGGCGCTCAAAATAGGAGTATTATATATAGATAACTCGTAAATAGAGGTAGGATGATAATTTATTAAATAAGAGGAAGGGGTTGTTGTGCCCCATGACAGGGGGTAACGGTGTCAATCAGGAAAACCGAATCTTTTCCCCACATGTTTCCTGTCTCATAACCCTGTCACCTTGGACTGGGATTCTCTGCAGTGAGTGCTTGCGGCAGTGAGATCTCTGACTCCATAACAAATGGGTCTTACATCCATGGAATGCAGAGGATACCTTGTGGAGAGAAAAACCAGTACCATTTGATTAACCAGTGATGGACGGGAGGGAGAGAGATACTCACCAGAATATAGAGAAGAGATGCGAAGAAAACCATCCGGTACCGGCCGAGATACCCATCGGCAACAAAAGCTCCAAAGAGAGGGAGCATGTAAGACACGCCAGACCAGGTGTTAACGTTGACAGCGGCACTCACCGTGGACTGTTGTAAAGGACCAGTCAAGTAGGATATGAGATTGGATCTAATCCCATAATACGAAAACCTCTCTGCTATCCCCACTCCTGCAACATTTTTTCAACTTTCAGAAATTTAAATCCACAAAGCCATGGAAGAATTAGGTAATGAAAAGCCAAAAAGATAAGCTCAAGGTTATTGTTAAGGTCTGTAATACATACCAATGATGAAAACAGAAGATCTCCATCTGCCGGTCTTCGATCGAATTGCCGGGCGGCCTTTGTAGTCGATGGCACCCTCCACGGTGTCACTGAGTAGGGGAGCTTCCATTATTGATAAAGCTGCTGCCAAAAACTTCGATTTTCGTCACTCAAGTAACTTCGATTTTCCTCACTCAAGTCTCCAGTCTCTCGACCCCTCATTATATAAGGTATCTATTGTTACAATAGTCTGGAAGACTTGTTTCTGTAACATACACGTGAATCAATGTTGTGTGGAAAACGGATTTGGCCGCTTCTATTGACCGAGACTTTGAGACCGCGTCTGAAAAGTGAAAACTATATTAGTCTAATCATTCTCTCACGTGGAAATTAATTTTTGAATGAACAGACGCACCATGACGTGTCGCACAGGATGATGGTCTCACCGTTCCCATTGTTTTAGGACTTTACGGGGACGGTGGAGATTAAATAAATATTTATTAGGGACTTTTTTTATTCTATTTTTGTTTTTAAATAATTCTCTTTTATTACATCACGGTTTGACAAAAATATCAAACTAATTCACCAAACACAATTCCTCTGATACAATCCCTGATCTCAGCTAGTTTGGTCGAGTGCTGTTTAATTAAAAGTCTCATCATTAAGGATACGAAAAAGTACTGTCATTCGTTGCTTTTCTTCTCTCTCTCATTATTTAAATAAATAATTTCCTATCTTTTTTTAGAGAGAATTGAACAGTAATAAAATTGAATGGTGGTTCAAGTGGAAGAAAAGAATAAGTAATTTACTCTGGATGTTGTTCCCCCGATGTGAAACCAGTTGGTTCCGTAATTTTAGAATTTTGTTGATCCCAAGTACTCCATCTCCATCATTGCAAAAGAACGTGGGGAAGGAATCGACGAGGAATCCAGGGAATCGGGAAGGAAAAGCGTGACGAGAATTTGAATTCAAATATGTTAGAAGGTGCTTTGGCATTGGCGGAATTCTGGCCGTTATATAGGGTGGTCTACGATCAGCTTTTCTTGCCTGCTCGTAGACCACCTGATTTACAACCAGCCTACGGTCGAGTTGGTCTACGACCACCCTTGCTCTAGTAAACCTTTCGAGCCTCCACTTGCTGCTGTCGAGCCTCCTGAGGCTTTGAATCCCGAGCTGGTGGGGTACATAGCTGAGCATTGGTATTGGAAGTTTCATTACGTGGACACGGAATTTGTGGAGGCATTGAAAATCCAATTGATGGACAACACTATATCGATCGTAGGGCTCCGGGTCTCTCTTATCTTCCTCACGAACCACCGCCAGATTGATTATTGCCCCTACTAGAGTAAGGCCGACTCTCTCTAAAACAGAAGAACGTAAATTTGAATTTAAATAAATAACAGAGAGAGAGATGTAAAGCTAGTCTAAAGTAGATTCAGGCTACCATAGTAGAATTGGAAATCAGCATCCATCATC
The DNA here is from genome assembly GCA_028583415.1 of Protea cynaroides. NCBI lineage: Eukaryota > Viridiplantae > Streptophyta > Magnoliopsida > Proteales > Proteaceae > Protea > Protea cynaroides. The sequence continues at coordinate 6,291 of JAMYWD010000869.1, read as the reverse complement.
CCTAACTGCAAGATAGGAGGGGAAGGGAGGAGAGGAGCAAGGAGGGACGAAGCAAGGGAGCTCGTCCTCTCAAGCCCAAACAAATAAGTGGCCCTGTTGGCAACTCGATTCCGCCTACACAAGTACGAAGCTTGGTCCTTAATTAGTAATACCCCTACTTAATAGCAAAGATAGGAAAGAACCTTCTGTCCATAGGTAAGAGGTCTCTGCAAACAAGCACCCTTACTAAAGAAGCAACAGACGGGATAGTTTCGATTTTCTAAAAAAAAAAAATGATCTTATAGTAACCTACGGCAAAAGTCTGGTTATAACCTAATCTGTTACTTTTATGGGGGCTATACACGTGCCACCTATCCATTGTCTGAAGGCTGACACCAACCAAGGTTAGATGCCTATACACAGATGGCGAGTCCGAGCTCAATCCATGACCGACCTCCCAAAGATGACCCAGTCAATCTAAGTCTGCCAAGCGTTGAGATATGTCATGGAGATTCATGGACATGTCATTATCTACGCGAGCTAACAGCCCGAATAAGGTCTAACCTTACACAAGCTAGGATCCAATAGTCCAAGCCGACAGACATACAAGGAAACGTTACTGGACTCGCGTGTGAGACGATGGTCGCGCCTACCGGGCTGGCCACCTACTGTAAATGATGCTCCTTACCATTTACACACCGACCACTCCCTGTCCAATCTCTTACACTCAACTCCTACTCTGCAACTTTGTTAAGCCGACTGCCTGTCCCTCCCAGAGCAACCATACTTTGTGCCTGTTCCATACTGTTTGCCCCCCAGACTAACTTAAGCATCGGTGTCACACCCCAATTTTGGACGAACCGGAGGTGTGGTTGAACCGTTAACAAACCGGCTCAACCTCTCCCAGAACAACGAAAAACTATGTTCATCAAATCAACCATCAAATCCCCATAGCATCATCCACAAAACCAAAGTTTAATAAAATAGCGGAATCCATATATTTAAAATGAAACTGAGATTCTAATGATAATTTAAATAATAACATCCAGGTTCTGTACCATGTATCAAAAGACAATCATAATATAACACAGTCAAACACATTCCAATTAAATAATCTTGAACCAAATTGAAAGGAAACTAAGCAAAAGCTAATATGGCTAAAGTGAAAATGATGTCCCATCTAACAGATGATGCAATCATCGCATTCATAGAAACAACCATTATCCTCTTCAACAACTACCTATGCTTTTAATTCGGCGAAGTTAGAAACCACCGGTACGTTGTCAAGGTCAGCTACAATGACATCTACAACATCATCTAAAAAGAAATACGATCGTGGGGTGAGCTATCCAACTTGAGCTCAATGAGAGACAATACAGTCAAACAAGGAAATATGCATAAGATGGCATTCAGGATTTCATCTGGTCATATTTTTTATACGTTATGGAAGTGATCAACTAGACTCAGAGCTCGTCCAACCTCCCATGTGGGAGAGTGAATGGGCACTCAACGATCTTGCCCAACAGACCCCACTGAAGCCACACGACTCCTAATTGTGGGCTTGGTACAAGGCAGCTTGGCGACACCACAATGAACACCGCCAGGTCACCCGCCCTCGTCCCCAACCCCACACCAATACCTAACCCCCTACTTCCCAGGGTCACAAACATAGGTTCTACGTCACTAACCAATCCTAGATGAGATAGTGCACTTATGGTCGTACCCCAGCAGTGAGCACAGTCCATGACTATCCTCTAGACGCTGTAGAATACTACTAGGTTACTTGGTGATGCAAAGCATTATCCATATGTTATAGGTGTAAACACGAGCGAGTCAGGGGAAGCCTCTGTAGCACATAGGGCCCGTAGATCTCACTCGAGATAATTTGAATTTATTTTATGGAGTGTTTCTAATCACCCTACATGTCTATGTTGCATCTGTTTGTCTTGCATGCCATCCAATATCTATGAATTGTTCATGCATTTGCATTACTACTTATTTTACTTTTGTGAAAGCATGATGTCTGTTTAACTTGTATGGGATTTAGGAAAGCATTACCCATATGGTCAACCAGTCCGGCGGTCCCCGACCTGGTCTTGAATCCCTCACAGGTGTGAGGACAATGGTGAGACAGTTCGCCCTCCTCCTCGGGATATATCAAAGAAAATCTGTTATTGGAGTCGCCACCTAGATTAAGGTCTAGGACCCTAAAAATGTAGTCTCACCATAACGTAAGACTTCTATTAACACATAACCCATAAGATCGGTTCATTGGTCTGTAAGAAATCGGATAAGTATTCAAGGTATAGTTTTGAAAAAAGGTTAGGCACCCAAACCGCTTGATCCAAAAATCGGCCTCCTATATTTTCCTTGGACTCTAATTCTGACTGTGCTTCGAAGCAAATAAACAAGCAAATGTACAACATAGTGAACCAAACCAAATAATAGTTCGGTCTTGGATTGAATCTAAGACATCCATCTCAAATTGCTTACGTATTCCATCCTGAAAATCAAGTCCAAAACATAATTCAAATGGATTGTATGTGATTAAAGATTATGGATATAGTTTATGCATGTGCTTAATTAGATTATTTGTTCAAGTTGAAGTTTATGCTGGATGGATGGCTCATGGGTGGCTATAGTATCGTATTTGAAAACTCTCTCAAACTACCTACGTATTCTAGAAGTCATAGAAATCAGGTACAATGTAGTTCAAAACTATCTTTCTCTTCTAGATTTTCCAGGGATATCTATCCCGATTAGGTTTACCAGGGTTGCCTATCCCTATTAGGTTTACTAGGATTGCCTATCCCTATTAGGTTTGCCAGAGTTGCCTATCCCTATTAGGTTTACCAGGGTTACCTATCCTATTAGCTTTGCCAGGGTTGCCTATCCCTATTAGGTTTGCCAGGGTTGCTTATCCCTATTGTTCTGTTATTTTCTTATTTTAGGGTATCCTACCCTATTCTCGAGATATGTATCTTTTCAAACATAATAGTGTATCATTCCAAATATGACAGTGAAATCATGTATTCAATGGATATGATAGTAAAATAGTATAGCAGGTTGATATGACAGTAAAACAATGTAGTAAATAGAATTCCAATTTGGCAGCAGCATGTGAGCATCCAAAATAGCAAGTGAGCAATATATCCAAATTTAACAATAAATAAGTCAAAGATAGATGTAAGCATGTGAATCATTACAATTGTTGAAGCATCCAAAGATAGTATGTGAAAGCATTTCAAATATAGTAGGTCAGAATGTGAGCGTCAAATAGGGCAATTATATGGCATCATATGTGTCATAACAACTTATATGCATGATCTAATAGTTTAGATTCATTTAAATCACACTTGATGATAATCCAATGATTTAGATTCATCTAATTCACTCACAATGAAGATCCAATGGTTCAGATTCATTTAAATCACTCATGATGATAATCTAACAGTCTAAATCACTCATAATGATAATCCAATAGTTCAGATTCATCCAAAACAATCCTAACATCAATCCAACAGTTTAGATCACTCAAAATGATAATCCAATCATTCAAATTTATTTATGACAATCTTGATGATAATCCAATGTTACAAAATAGAAAATAATCATCCAATGGCTCACATTCAATCATCAAAAAAATCCAAGATCAATGGCCATATTTTAATGACATCGAATTTCCAAGATCAATGGTCACATTTTAATCACATCAAATTTTCAAAATCAATGGCCACATTCTAATCACATCAAATTTCCAAGATCAATGGTTACTTTTTAATCATATCAAATTCCAGATCAAATGACCACATTTTAACCACATCAAATTCCAGATCAAATGGTCACATTTTAATCACATAAAAGTTTCATTCAACAGCTAGATTTTATCACATTAAATACTCAACATCAAAGATCGAGTTTCATCACATTAAATATTTAACATCAAAGATTGGAGGCATGATCAAGGGTGATGATGAGAAATTAGATCTAACGGTGATGATGGGGTGTTGCTCAGGTAGGGAATAAATTGGATGGTGAGGATTGATTAGGGTTACAGGTGATGTAAGGTGCTCGGGTGGTGCTGCAGAGGGTATTCGGTGGGTGCAGGAGTGTATGGTTGTGGAGGTAATGGCTGCAGCAAGTTCTCGATTGGTGGGATTGATGGAGGAGATGGGTTTCTATGGGGTTTTGTAGCAAGTTTAGTGAGCAGGTGGTTGTAGAGATGGCAGCCTGCGATGGAGTGTTGAAGATGGGTTATAGATGGAAGTGCTGCGGTGAAGCTTGGAGAAGGTTGGGTTGATGGCCGAATGATTTAGGGTAGCAGGTTGGAAGGTAGCAGGGAGATAGGTGGAGAGGGTGGTGGATTGATTAATCGATGGAGGCTTGGTGATCTGTGGTGTCAGGTTCGATTGTAGAGTTTCGTAAATGAAAGAGACGGTATTGCAAGGATCGTAGGCTCGAGTGGGTGGGAATGATGGTGGGTAGAAGGTTTAAATGATGGGGGTATGAAGGAGTCGATAGGAAGTGCAGACGCAGGTGGGATGGTGGTTATTGGTGGTTGCAGATGGCTTGCTAGGTAGTGCTATAGGGTGTGGTTTTGCTCGATAGATGGTGTGAGTTGAAGTGGGGACAGGATCGGTGGATGGAAGGTGGTGTACAGGTTGTGGGGACCTATGGACAAGTGGAGGGTGATACAATCTTGGTTCTCATCCCTCAAAATCGACTTATCAGGAGAGGGTTGCCAAGAGTATATTAACTCCCACTCAGTTTTGGTAGAACCAACGTGGGATTAAGACGTAACATTCCCCTACCCTTCATAGCAGACGTCCCGACGATGGCCCCCGAGGCGGCTTTCACTCTGGCCTCACCCAAGTAGCCCTTTCCATGGTACCTCCTCTCAGAAAAACACCCAGTACGTGTGAGTGGGTCAATGAAAGCACCAAATAATATGCTTCTCGCTTTTGATCCAAGAACTTCTACTATGACTAAATATCAAAATCATAGAGAACAAAATTCTTGATTCGAGTTCAAGACTAAACTCCAGAACAGAGTCTCTAAAAGAAACCCAGAGAAGAAAGAAGACTAACAACTCAATTAACTCTTGCCTAACTAAATCTTACAAATGATTCTATTTATACTAACTAACTAGGCTCCTCTGTGAGCTGTCAATGAGTTGTTTATCTAACTAATCTTGTAACCGCCTCTCCCTAGAACTGTGCAACTTTTACCCGTATCATTCCCAGCTCCATTAGAAAGCACCTTGTCCTCAAGGTGCAGAGTAGGCTGATTTGGCTTTGCACAACACATCCAAGTACCACTGCTTAATCACCGCATAATTCGGAAGCTTACCCAACTTGACATGAAATTTGAACTTCAACCCATAACTATAATCTAAGATATTCAAGGGAAATTGATTGGAGAGTTTAACAAAATAGGATTCCATAATAACAAGGTTGATGGATTGGTTGTAGTCTGGAAAATCAAATCGAATTGAGCTCTTGCCAAAGTCCAATCATACTTAGAAATGGAACCAGGAAACTAAGTCATTCAACCTTTGCTATCGATGAAGAGCCGAGTGAAAAAGGTCGAGTATTGAATAAACCGATTGTACCAAGTATGACACCGGAATTAAAATCATGGAGCAAAGAGCGCTGAATCCTCGCCAACCAATTCAATTTTTTTTTTTTTTTGGTCAGCAACGAATTCAATTTGAACCAATGAACCAATTGTGATAAGCTTCACCTTTTCAAGACCATGCACTTGTACAGGAGTTGATATATGTCCCCAGTTGGCCATGGTTGACCCTTGTCTATACATGTCCTTCATGTGTAAGCAGTGCAAAGTGAGTACTGGTAGATTCCTTTGTTGGGCTTGATCAATTACCTAACCAAATTGTTAAGTGGGAGTTCAATTCATGGGTTTGACCGGTTTAGGTCCAGTTCACATCGGTTAGAGACTACTAACCCGGTCCACTTTGGGGAATGGTTCTCGGTTAGAGATTGTATTATAAATACAATGGTTAGGTCCTGCAGCCATTGATTTTATCTCTCTGTTGCTCAGACGCACAGAGGCAAAAGGGATCCCAACGAGGCCGTGGAAGACTCTAATCGAAGCATTCGAGAAGCTAGAAACGGTCAAAAATCAATCTATAGCAAATGGTATGTGTTCTATCATCTCTTTTATTGCCCATTGTATTCTAGTTAGCAAAATCACTCGGGCGCCGAATCGTTAACCCTAACGGGTTATCCAGGCTGACTCGAGCCAAGTCCACCTTGAGCCCGAGCCCCCCGACCAGGCTCGGTCGGGCTGGCC